>JARQOC010000001.1:117531039-117549329 GCA_033576535.1 Allobates femoralis
AGCGGGGGCGGGCTGTATACAGCTGGGGCCCCTGTATACTACCTATGGGGGGGGGGTCGGGTATCCCCTCTGGGGCGCGGGTTTGTATATACCTTCTAGGGCTGCTGCTGTATATCCCCCCCCTGGGGCTGCTCTGTGTATACCCCCTGGGGCTGCGGGTATACTACTACTGGGGCTGCTGTATACTACCACTGGGGCTCCCCGTATACTACCACTGGGGTTTCCCTGTAATTTACTACTGGGGCGGCTGTAAACTACAAAACGGGGGCTGCTGTATACAACCAACTGGGGCTTCTGTATACTACTACTGGGGCTGCTGTATATACCCCTGGGGTTTGCTGTATACTACACGGGGGCGCTGTATACTACCACTGGGGCTTCTGAAATATTTACTACGGGGTTTTGCTGTTTGTATATACCACGGGAGGCGTTTGGTAAACTACTTTTGGGGGGCTGCTGTATACAAACCACTGGGGCGGCTGTATATACCTTTTGGGGCTTCGGGTTATATTACCACGGGGGCTGCTGTATATATCTCTGGGGGTTTTTGCTGTATACTACCCCCTGGGGGCGGGCCTTTTTTATATCTCGGGGGCCCGGCTGCTGAATATACCCACTGGGGGGGGCGGGTTTTTAACACTGCTGGGGCCTGTATTTTCCCCACTGGGGAGGCTGCTTTAAAACCACACTTCGGGGGGGCTGTATACTCCCACTGGGGGGGGCCTGTACCCCCACTGCGGGGGGGGCCCGTATACCACACTGCTGGGGGCTTTTAAAACCTGTGCGGGGTCCCCCCTCGGCTTTTTTTACCCCGAGTCAATAGGTTTTCCCCCATTTTTGGGGGGAAAAGTGGGGGGGGGCGGCTTTAAAAAACACGGTCCGGGGTTATAAAACGAGTAAAATACGGGATATATCTTTTCCTGATTAAATTTAAAACAAAAGTGCAATACATATTATAATGAAGGAGTATAAGGGAGTAACATGGATTGAGAATGTAAAACATTTGCTCTCCAAACCCTACAGCTAATGGGTGTAACTTACCTGGATTAATTGGAGGAAACACCTGATTAGCTAATTGAAACACCAGACCAAGAGATTTCTCTATTTACACTGCATATCATTTATTGTACCTATACCAGAAGAAGGCTATTTTTAAATGTTTTAGCCGAAACGCGTTGTTTTAAGTTTTGTTAATAAATTCTGAAGTTATAAAGTGACTTCTCTTCCATCCTGGGAGCGCTCGTGATTCAAACCAAACGTTTTTCCTCTGATTAAGGCTATTGGCCTGCAACTTTACATCCTGCATAATGCAGGGTCTCAGCAGGTGAATTTCTGACAATGGGTCAGCAACCAAACATCAGGCTTTCTTAGGGCACTCCTCTTTAATCGGCATCATTTCGGGAATCCTCCCACTATAGCATCATCTTTTTCAATGCTTTGCATTCCATACTGTAGGCTCCTTTCAGCCTGTCTCAGGGAGTCACAGTGGATACTCCAGGGGCATTTTCCACCACCACCAACCCCAAGCATACCCAATCAGGGCCACCACTGGAGAAGAGGACACAGGAGTAAGTGGATGTCCCCCCTCTAGCACACAACTGAGGAACTTGGGCAACTCCGACATGCCCTTCAGGCTCTCTGGACTCTGTGGGTTTAATTCCAGCTGGCTGGCTCCAATAGTTAGGTCTGACCAGCAGAAAATGCTCCAACTTCTCCATCTCAGCCTCCTGCTCCCACTATTCCACATCCCTCTGTGGTGGTGACCCAACAAACCTGCACAATGTGCCACCCCTTTCAGTCCTTTAGCTTCAAAAAGATGATTACCTTCTCAAGATAGAGGGTGCAGAATCAGAAAGGCAGATGCCTTGATTAAAAAAGGTCTACCTTATATATAAGGTTACATTAGCACCGTCGCACAACCTCCATAGATTAATTACCAAAAAAAGCTTACAGGGTAAGACACCATAGGGTCATAAATGTCCTAACCATTATAGGGTAACTAGACAGGTCATGGGTTAGACTAACAGTTAAAACATTTTTATAGGTCGCCAAATATATCAACCAGAAAATTGAACAAACCCAACAAATACTGGCAGTGACCAGTCAAGGAAAATAATCTATATATGTATATAGTTTTAAATAATTGTTTACTTTTTATTTTTAGAATAAACAACTTTTAACATTTTTAAGATAAAGTTAACCAAGGAAATAAACATCCTGAAGAAGGGTTAACTACTTACCGTTGTACATTATTTTATTTTTCTATTTTTATGCCATTGTTAAGGGTTTATTGTTAGTGCTGGGCCTAACTCTAAATAGTATTCACAATTTATGAAATAGGAGGACTTATAACACAGTAATTCTCCAGGCTTTCTAGCAGCTACAAACTTAACCAATCACCTTTGAGTAGTCCTTGTGACTAGTCAAAGACCCCTTTCTTAACTAGCTCCAGTGTTCAACAACCTATCATTACAATGAATCCTTACCCCTGCTTTAGAAGAAGTCCACCACCTGGTCTTGAGTACATTGCTACTTAAAGCTAGCCTGCTTAGACCCCTCCAAATACACTTGGACAAGGGCCTCTGACAGTCAACTTTCTTCTACAAATGAGAAGGCCCAAGGTGGTTCAGGTCTATAAGGATCCTTGCCAGAAGGGGTGTAGTAAGTTTGTTACAGTCAGGCAAGCTTCAAGATCCTCCCTCCGACTTCTGAGTGCCCCAGGCCTAGCTGGCATAGGAATGGCTCATATCCTGAGCTCCGTTCCAGTGGTGCCTCTTCAGTCATCCATAACCAGCACCGTATCCTTATATCACACTGATCTCCCGTGACTTGGAGACTTATGACACCTTACCTCACTGCAGACCAGGCCCAATGTGGCCCAGCTCATATTCATAGCCATCTTTTGATCCCTTCTGGGGTGCTCCAGTGGCCCCTGAGGTAGTGAGGAAATTATTCTCCTCCAGAGCAGTCATGTCTTGAGATGAACTCTTGCCTGGATTGTAGGCACTCAGTAGTATGGTGTTGCTCCTCTGTACTGCAATTCCAAAATGGTGCTAGATGTGAGGGCCAGTTCCCAGGTGAAGGATAAAGTAACTTAGCAGGAAAACAAGGAATTTTCATAAAAAAGCAAGCACTTGTAAAAAACAATGTTACATCTTCCTCTTCATTTAAAAAAGTAAACTTTTTTTATACATACCGTATTTAAAACAGGTTAAAATTACCGTCCTACTTGTTTTAAGCAAAAAATTCTCTTACACATAGCATAGACATGTATGAAGTGAACAACTCTATATACACACTTGTAAGTACAAGTCACTGGAACAACCGACCATACCCATGATTGATGATATAACACACTTGTGCACATGCAAAAATCTGTATTGAAAATGTATGGAAGGAAAGGAAAAAAAGATTGCTCACTCTCTAGAAGTAATATCCAATATAGGCTGGGGTCACACATAGAAGTCCGTTTTTGGAAGTGATTTTCATCACCAATCCGCTTTTTTTAGGGTGCTTTTTGAGCCTCCTGCACCCCTGAACGTTTTTGGACTTAGTCATTTTTTCATTAAAAACGCATGTGCGTTAACACATGCGTTAACGCAAGTGCCTATATGTGCCATGCGTTAACGCATGCGTTTCCCATAGGGCCCCATGTTAAAAAAAACGCATGCGTTTTTTAACTGATGCCAAAAACGTTGCTAGCAACGTTTTTGGCTCAAAAACGGACAGAGCAATGTTTTGAGGTCCAGAAAAAAACGGACAGGGTGTTTATTACATCCAATCCGTTTTTCTGTCAGTTTTTGGATTTAGAAAAAAAAAATGACAAAAATGAAGCCAAAAACGGACCAAGGGCTTATGTGTGACCCTAGCCATATAGTGTTTTAGACCTATAAGACCATGTATGTTAAGCATACAATGGACATATGCTATTTTTATCTGACTAGCTAGTCATCTAGAAGAGTTGGCGTTGCATACTGCTGACCCTCTCCAACATTAAAGATTTGCTATCCCGAAAAGACAAAAAAATTCTCTCTTAACCCCTTTAACCCCCAAGCCTGTTTTCACCTTTACGAGATTGCACCGCTTTTTGCAATTCTTTCCAGTGTCACTTTACGAGGTTATAACTCTGGAACGCTTCAACGGATCCCAGTGATTCTGAGATTATTTTTTTCGTGACATTTGTGGAAAATAGTGATGGGTGAGTCCTAAATTACTCGGAATCGCTTGACTCTAGCGAGTCCGAGCCCGGGACTCGCTACTCATTGCGATTCTAGCGAGTCCAATGTTAATGAATGGGGAAGCGAGTAATAGCGAGTAGTGTGCGATTTACAAATCGCAGATGTGTCTCGGAAGCTTCAGCCTGAAATAAAAAAAAAAGCCAATAGGGACTCCATCTTTAATTAAAAAAATCCTCTTCCGTCCGACGTAGTCCAAAACGCGATGTCCTCTCTGCTACATCCCTGTGCATAGATATAGATGTCTATGCACAGGGAATGAGCAGACGGAGAACAATCTCAGCTCTGCTACATCAACTCTGTGAGCAGGCGGGCTCTAGGACACTGGAGCTGCGGCAGCCTGCACAGAGCAGACAGCCGGACTCGGCTCGCAAAGTAATCAGACCAATGCAAGTCAATGGCAATCCTAGTTTTGTCAGAGTCTCTGACAAAA
The DNA here is from genome assembly GCA_033576535.1 of Allobates femoralis. NCBI lineage: Eukaryota > Metazoa > Chordata > Amphibia > Anura > Aromobatidae > Allobates > Allobates femoralis. The sequence continues at coordinate 117,535,708 of JARQOC010000001.1, forward strand.
CTAGGATTGCCATTGATTTGCATTGGACTCGTTGCTGTGCGAGTAATCGCTGGGAAACTCGCAGAGTACCGAGTCCTGCGAGTCCCTTACTACTCGCCGAGTAACGAGTCCTAGCGAGTAGACTCGCCCATCCCTAGTGGAAAAAAATAAAAATTTGCCAAAAATTTGAATATTTTGCAATTTTCAATCTTTGTTTTTTTTATACTGTTAAACTAGAGAGTAATGTCACAAAATAGTTAACATATAAAATTTCCCACATATCTGCATTATATCAGCACAATTTTGGAAACAATTTTGTTGGGAAGTTACAAGGCTTGAAAGTTTATCAGCAATTTATTATTTTTTCAGCAGAATTTACACAGTTACTTTTTTTAGGAACCACATCCCATATGAAGTGACTTTGAGGGGCCTATATTACAGAAAGCACTAAAGTGTTGCACTATTCCAAAAACTGTACTACACAAGCTACTCAAAACTGACATAAAATAGACCCCAAAATTTGTTGGGCAATTTGTCCTTAGTAGAGATGAGTGAACTAGTGATGGGCGAATCTACTCGCTAGGACTCGTTACTCGGCGAGTAGTAAGGGACTCGCAGGACTCGCTACTCGGCGAGTTTCCCAGCGAGGACTCGCAAAGTAGCGAGTCCAATGCAAGTAAATGGGAATCCTAGTTTTACTAGCGAGACTCGCTATATCACATCGCTATGTAGGTTGAATCTCCCCAAATCGTTTAGAGAATGGCACCGCTTCACGGATACCCGCTGTAAGTAGCGATTCCGAGCGAGTCGTAGCGACTCCTAGCGAATCCTAGCGAGTCTACGAATCCGAGTCCTGTATTCTGTATTCGGGACTCGCGAATACAGAATCTGTTATGTTCCGACAAATCTTCCGAGACAGCCTAGCGTGTTAGGTCAGACAAACTTGTGAAGATGGACAAGGATGTTAGCCAATCTTATTCAGTAATGCCACAGCCCTCTTCTTGTGGCATTACTATGATTGGCTTCTGTCCATCGTGATGGCTATGTCATCGATGACAGGCAAGGCTGTATATAAGCCTTGCCACCGCCATTTTGAGCACATTTCTCTGAAGATCTGAGCTAGAACAGGGTGAGGTAGATTCTGGAGCAGATCATAGGGATTGTCAGTGAGTGTAGGGAACTTCAAGATTCCTTATATTAACCCCAAACAGCTCTTGTGAGAGCTAGCAGGAGGACAGAGGAGTACTGTGTACAGTGACACTGTAGGCAGGCAGGGAAGCAGGGAGCTGCAGCCTTTACAGTGTTCACAGGAGCGACCTCATAGCTTCGCTTACTCACTCAGCTGTTCTAATAGCTGAAGTGAGAGGCTTAGCTGAGGTACTATTTACAATTTTTTGCCAGCTGATAGATTTTGGGTCCTAAAAACCCCTTCAGCGTATTTTGTCTGTGGCAGAACAGTGCGTTGCTGCTCTCCTAGCTGCAAATAGCACGTACGCCACCTACTTCTGCGACTAATTGTGCGCACTTAATAATTTTTTTCAGGGAATAGTGTGCTGCTTCACTGTCAAGTGTTAGCACACACTTAACCCGCCAGTAAGTGACGCCTACAGCAACACCAAACTCCATCTCGGTGGCTGTGCGCACTTTCTAATTTTTTCAGGGAATAGTGTAGTGCTTCACTGTCAAGTGTTAGCACACACTTAACCCGCCAGTAAGTGACGCCTGCAGCAACACCAAACTCCATCTCGGTGGCTGTGCGCACTTTCTAATTTTTTCAGGGAATAGTGTAGTGCTTCACTGTCAAGTGTTAGCACACACTTAACCCGCCAGTAAGTGACGCCTACAGCAACACCAAACTCCATCTCGGTGGCTGTGCGCACTTTCTAATTTTTTCAGGGAATAGTGTAGTGCTTCACTGTCAAGTGTTAGCACACACTTAACCCGCCAGTAAGTGACGCCTACAGCAACACCAAACTCCATCTCGGTGGCTGTGCGCACTTTCTAATTTTTTCAGGGAATAGTGTAGTGCTTCACTGTCAAGTGTTAGCACACACTTAACCCGCCAGTAAGTGACGCCTACAGCAACACAAACTCCATCTCGGTGGCTGTGCGCACTTTCTAATTTTTTCAGGGAATAGTGTAGTGCTTCACTGTCAAGTGTTAGCACACACTTAACCCGCCAGTAAGTGACGCCTGCAGCAACACCAAACTCCATCTCGGTGGCTGTGCGCACTTTCTAATTTTTTTCAGGGAATAGTGTAGTGCTTCACTGTCAAGTGTTTAGCACACACTTAACCCGCCAGTAAGTGACGCCTGCAGCAACACCAAACTCCATCTCGGTGGCTGTGCGCACTTTCTAATTTTTTCAGGGAATAGTGTAGTGCTTCACTGTCAAGTGTTAGCACACACTTAACCCGCCAGTAAGTGACGCCTGCAGCAACACCAAACTCCATCTCGGTGGCTGTGCGCACTTTCTAATTTTTTCAGGGAATAGTGTAGTGCTTCACTGTCAAGTGTTAGCACACACTTAACCCGCCAGTAAGTGACGCCTGCAGCAACACCAAACTCCATCTCGGTGGCTGTGCGCACTTTCTAATTTTTTCAGGGAATAGTGTAGTGCTTCACTGTCAAGTGTTAGCACACACTTAACCCGCCAGTAAGTGACGCCTGCAGCAACCCAAACTCCATCTCGGTGGCTGTGCGCACTTTCTAATTTTTTCAGGGAATAGTGTAGTGCTTCACTGTCAAGTGTTAGCACACACTTAACCCGCCAGTAAGTGACGCCTGCAGCAACACCAAACTCCATCTCGGTGGCTGTGCGCACTTTCTAATTTTTTCAGGGAATAGTGTAGTGCTTCACTGTCAAGTGTTAGCACACACTTAACCCGCCAGTAAGTGACGCCTGCAGCAAACACCAAACTCCATCTCGGTGGCTGTGCGCACTTTCTAATTTTTTCAGGGAATAGTGTAGTGCTTCACTGTCAAGTGTTAGCACACACTTAACCCGCCAGTAAGTGACGCCTGCAGCAACACCAAACTCCATCTCGGTGGCTGTGCGCACTTTCTAATTTTTTCAGGGAATAGTGTAGTGCTTCACTGTCAAGTGTTAGCACACACTTAACCCCGCAGTAAGTGACGCCTGCAGCAACACCAAACTCCATCTCGGTGGCTGTGCGCACTTTCTAATTTTTTTCAGGGAATAGTGTAGTGCTTCACTGTCAAGTGTTAGCACACACTTAACCCGCCAGTAAGTGACGCCTGCAGCAACACCAAACTCCATCTCGGTGGCTGTGCGCACTTTCTAATTTTTTCAGGGAATAGTGTAGTGCTTCACTGTCAAGTGTTAGCACACACTTAACCCGCAGTAAGTGACGCCTACAGCAACACCAAACTCCATCTCGGTGGCTGTGCGCACTTTCTAATTTTTTCAGGGAATAGTGTAGTGCTTCACTGTCAAGTGTTAGCACACACTTAACCCGCCAGTAAGTGACGCCTGCAGCAAACACCAAACTCCATCTCGGTGGCTGTGCATTTGTCAACAATGTCCCAAAAACACCAAATTCCCAAAAACCAGTCTGCTAAGGGACAGGGACGAGGTCGGGGCCCTAGCAGTCGTGAACAACAAGGCACTGGTAGAAGTAGACAGACAAGGATTGATCGATCCACCTTCCTGCTGTCTAAATTTCCAGTACTCAACCGAAACGTGTCTTGAGGCCGGAAGATCAAGACCAAATAACATCTTGGATGGCTGACAAGACATCAACCACGGGTTCTGGCAGCACACAATCATCCTTTACACCATATTCAAGTGCCGCTACTGACAACGCGGGGTCATCTAATCCACAAAATCTTCCTATTTCCTCAAGCCATCGCCAGACGGAGGAAAATTTAGACCGCGAACTTGGGCATTCGGAAGATTTATTTGGTTCTTATCAGCCATTCAGACAACCGGACCTTTCTTTGTCACTGCCTGAACAGATACTTGAACCAGACGTACATTGCATCTATGGACAAAGTTTGGATTCACCTCGTCTGAAGAACGTCCCTTTCAACAAAGCCATAGGCCGTCTCAGGTGGTGGAGGATGATGATGATGATGAGACACACATCTCATCTGGCCAGCCTGACCAGTCACGTTATCCAGATGACTTTGAGGAGGAGGGGGTGGATGATGAGACCACTGATCCAACCTGGACACTTGACATGCAGAGCCAACAGAGCAGCCAGGAGGAGGAAAGTGGTTATGTACCACCGCCTAAAGCACCCAGGCTTACTCCTTTATCCCGAATCCAAGCTGTGACAACAGTAGCCCAAATTGTGTCAACTGTTGCACAAACTGTACCAACTGTTGCCCCAACTTTAAGAACAGTTGGCCAAAATGTGTTACAGTTTGTGTTGGCCAGACTCATCCTTCAGTTCCTACACCACAACCTAAAGGACGAACATCCATTGTCTGGAAATTTTTCAAAGATAGCCCATCAGTACCAAATGTGGTTATATGTAACATCTGCTATGCCAGGCTGAGCAGAGGCCAGGGCAAAGTAAACTTGAGCACCAGCAGTATGCGAAAACACATGACTCTTAAGCACCCTAGTCAGTGGTTGGCCCATCAGGGTTCGACAGCAGGGCCTTCTGACCTCAACCCCCGTTATGCCACTTCAGAATCGTCCTTCACCATCTACTGTTCATGCAGCAGCTCCTACTCATACGATCTCACCACAAGCTGCATTAGACCAGAGATATGACAGTAGTCAAGTGACTTGTGAGTCTGCGCCAATTGTCCAGTTGTCTGTTCCACAGCTGTATGAGAGGCAGCGGAAACACCCATCCACACACCCTTTTTCTCGACAAATGACAGCGCAAAATTTCTAAGCTGTTAGCTGTAGAAATGCTGCCATTTAGGCTTGTTGATACTGAGGCTTTTAGGGAGTTGTTGGCTGTGGCAGCACCACGATACACTGTCCCCAGTCGCAATTTTTTTCACGTACTGCCATACCCGCGCTACATCTGCACGTGGTTAACAACTTGAAGCGTTGCACTGACAAATGCTGTGAGCGGAAAAGTTCACCTGACAACTGATACCTGGACAAGTACTTGTGGAAGGGCAGATACATATCCCTGACAGCTCACTGATCAACCTTGTCGAGAGTGTCCCAAAGTGTAATAGTGGAATATCTGCGATCCTACCACTCCACGAATAGCGGGCACAGCATCATTCCGGGTGTCCGCGGCCTCATATACTTCTACAACACAATGTGCGTCTTCAACTTCCTTGACCACTGCTAAATTTGTCCGCCACATCACGTCAAAGTTGGGAGCTTTGCAGTACTGCATCAGCCAGGCGACAACAGGCTCTTCTTAAGCTCATTGTCTAGGTGACAACCTCACACTGCAAACGAGCTGTGGAAAGGTGTTAAACAACAGACAGATGAGTGGCTGGCCCCACTGCAACTACAAGCAGGTCTTGTTGTCAGTGATAACGGACGAAACCTTGTTGCAGCAATAAAGCTCGGTAAACTTCAACACGTGCCTTGCATGGCTCACGTACTGAATCTTGTAGTTCAGAAATTCTTGAAAAATTACCCAGAGTTATCTGATCTCTAGAGAAGGTGCGTAGAAATTGCGGACATTTCCGACATTCATCAACGGCACTTGCAAGTCTATTGCCCTTCAACAGCAATTTAATTTGCCCAAACACAGATTAATTTGCGACATGCCCACACGATGGAATTCTACATTCCTATGTTGGCTAGGTTCAATGAGCAGCAGAGGGCTATAGCGGAATATCAGCTGCAACATGCCCGTCCCCCAGGAAGTAATTCAAGACACATTGGTACGATGGAGTGGGTCTGGATCGCTGACCTTTGCGAGGTTCTAGAGAACTTCGATTACTGCACAAAACTGGTCAGCGGTGATGAGTCCATTATTAGTCTCACCATCCCAATGCTGTGTTTGCTTAAAGATTCTCTCCTGAATCTTAAAACAGAATCATTGAGGGCACAGCAGAGGGCTATGGATCCACATTTTAACATCCAGGATCAGAGCCAGCAAAGCCAATTTCAGCCGGCAACATTGGCTGCAGAACAAAACAGTGATGAGGAAGATGAAGACGATTTATTTCTCCATGGTACTGAGGGTGCACCCTGATGGAACTCCCAACCCCAGTTTTATGTCGGTACAGCATGGGTGGGCTGAGAGCAGGAGGCGGAGACCGATTTTGAGACCATGATGCCTATTGTTCATCAGTCAGGTGACACAGAAGACATGAGTCTTTGTAGCCTAGCACACATGTCTGACTTCATGTCTCATGTCTGTCCCCGGATCCACGCGTCATTAACATCTATGACAGCGACCTCTACTGGTTGTCAACATTCCTTGACCCACGCTACAAAGACAAGTTTCCATCGCTGCTGTTGCAGTCACCAGGGGCTTAACGATGGATTATTTCAAAAGTGTGGTGGTTGACAATTTATGTCAATTTCCCATCTGACTCCGCTAAACACGAACAAGCAGCTCTTTGCCACAGCAGCCTTTTGGTTCGAACACAAACTGCCACATTGTCAAGAAGAGGTGGTGGTAAGATGTCCACAACTGGGCGATGTTTAACAGACCTTCCAATCTGCAACGGATTGTGCCTACGGTCCCCTTGTCTAGGAGACAAACATTGTCAAACATGTTGAACGAGTATGTGTGTGACACTACCAGCTTCTTAACCGACCCCTCTGTTACCCTTTAATTACTTGGGTTTCCAAGCTTCACGCTTGGACTGGCTGTCTTTGTATGCCTTGGAGTTGCTGGCCTGCCCAGCTGTAGTGTGACATCAGAGCGTGTTTTTAGTGCCGCTGGGGGAATTGTCATGATAGAAGGTCACGGCTGACAACAGAAAATGCCGACAGACTCATCTCATTAAGTTTAACAAGGACTGGATATCATCAAAGTTCTTACCCCTTCAGACGACAGTACCCAAACCTAGAGGGACATTTTCAATTTGTTAGTTTGGCTCAGTGCGGTTTAAAACATTATGTCCTCTTTGACACAAAGGATAAACAATGTCCCTCTGCTAAGAAGATTGGATAAATATGTTCCTGCAACACTTGCTGCTGACAACAAAATACACAATCAGTGTCAGTAATGTTACTTTTATAATGCATGCACTTGTGATGTTTTTTGACCGTTTTAATTATGTCAGACAATCCAAACAGTCTCTTGGCTGAATTTTTTAAGGCAACAAGCCTATGCCTGCATTGTGGCATTCTCAAACTGAAAATAAAACATATAGTTTGGCTCAAGTGCCTTGCATAAATTTTTAAAAATGTTGATCCGCCCCTTGGGCTAATTTTTTGAGGCAACAAGCCCTATACCTGCATCGAATACGTTGCTTGTACTATGCTCTCAGGACAAGCAAATAGTATGGGCCACGGCCCTCCTCAAACTTCAAAAAAGAGTTGATCTCGCCCCTTGGGCTAATTTTTGAGGCAACAAGCTATACCTTGCATCGAATACGTTGCTTGTACTATGCTCTCAGGACAAGCAATAGTATGGGCCCCGCCCCCTCCTCAAATTAAAAAAAGACTTACTCCCCCCCTTGGGCTAATTTTTTGAGGCTACAAGCCTATCCCCGCTCGAATCGTTGCTTTTACTATGCTTCAGGAAAAATTAGTTGGGCCCCGGCCCCCCTCAATTTCCCAAAATAAAGTTGATCTCCCCCCTTGGGGGTAATTTTTTGAGGCTACAAGCCTATCCCTTTCACCCCAAAACGTTGTTGTACTATCTCTGGGGGAAAAACAAATGTAGGGGCCCACGCCCCCTTCAACTTCAAAAAAGAGTTGATCTGCCCCTTGGGGAAAATTTTTAGAGGACAAACCTATACTGCATCGAAAACGTTGCTTTCTATGCTTCGGAAAAAAACAAATAGTTGGGCCCCGCGGCCCCCTCAACTTCAAAATAGAGTTATCTCCCCCCTTTGGTTATTTTTTGAGGCAACAAGCCTACCGCTCGAATACGTTCTTGTCTATGCTCTCAGGAAAAACAAAAAGTATGGGCCAGCGCCCCCCTCAACTTCAAAATAGAGTTGATCTCGCCCCTTGGGGGAATTTTTTGAGGCAAAAAGCCTATACCTTTTTTGTTTTTGTTGTTTTTTCCCCCCCCATGCTTCAGGACAAGCAAATAGTATGGGCCCCGCCCCCCTCCTCAATTCAAAAAGAGTTGATCTCCCCCTTTGGGGAAATTTTTTTTGGGGCTACAACCCTATACCTGCATCGAATTTTGCTTGTACTATGCCTCAGGACAAAAATGTTAGGGGGACGCGCCCCCCTCAACTTAAAAAAGAGTTGATCTCGCCCTTGGGCTTTTTTTTTTAGGCTAAAAGCCATCCCCGCATGAATCGTTGCTTGTACTTTGCCTGGAAAAGCAATAGATGGGCCCCCCGCCTCCCAACTTCAAAATAAATTTATCTGCCCCTTGGGCAAATTTTTTTTAGGCTACAACCCTATACCTGCATGGGGAATTTTGTTTCTTGTATATGTCTCAGGAAAAGCAAAAGTAGGGGCCCCCCCCCTCCCAATTTCCCCAAAAAAGAGTTGATCTCCCCCTTTGGGGGGGTTTTTTTTTGAGGCAACAAGCCTATACCTGCATCGAATACTTGCTTGTATATGCTTCAGGACAAGAAAATATAGGGGGCCCCGCGCCCTCCTCAACTTCAAAATAGAGTTGATTCCCCCCTTGGGGTTTTTTAGGGCAAAAAAAGCCTTACCTGCCTAAAATACGTTGTTGTACTATGCTCTCAGGACAAGGAAATAGTATGGGCCAGGCCCTCTAAAATTCCAAAAAGAGTTGATTGCCCCTTGGGGAAAATTTTTGAGGAAAAAGCCTATACCTGCATCGAATACTTGCTTTCTATGCTTCAGGACAAGGAAATAGTATGGGCCCGCGCCCCCCTAATTCAATAGAGTTGATCTCCCCCTTTTGGGAATTTTTGGGGAAAAACCCCCCATGCCTGCATCGAAAACGGGCTTGTAAAAGATCCTCTGGAGCATGGCAAAGGGGGGCCCCTGACCTACGGAGATAACGCGTAGAGCGCTCTGTTGCAATAAGTCCCCGCCTTTCGATCTATGTTCCTTTTTTTTGCCATCCGAGTCATTAAGTAACCCCCCCCAAACACAAACATTTATTTTCAGCAAATTTTTGCAGTTGATTTTCCACATAATAACCCAAGGTGCCTTCATGCGCCCCGCGGGGGCCCTAAAGTACTTTCTAATGAATGACTTTAACCCCCCACAAAAAAAACCCCCACATCCATTCCCTGAAAAAAAAAAAGACACAAAGCAGTTTTTTCAATGGGATTTTTCCCATAATGGCAAAGTGTCAGATTTTTTTTTTTTTTTTTTTTTTGGGGTTTAAACTTTGTAAAAAACAATAATAAAAACAAAGAAATTGTGCAATGCCAGGAAAAAAAAAAAAAAAAAAAAAAAAAAGGGGTTACACTGGTGGAGGTTGCCCATCCTCCGGCCTTGGTGTAAGTGGCACCATCACCCTGCTCGTTAGTGGTCCCCGGGCCCCGCAGTACCTCCCCGTGGTTGGAACCTGTAGGTGGGGCTTGGGCCGGTTGGCCTTGGGGGTAGGCCCCATTCTGGGACACCCCCTTTTTGGGCGCAACAACCCCTCCCGGGGGGTGTGGCCTGTCCAGGATGTTTGACTTTTGGGCCCCCCCTCCTCCAAAAATCAAAACCTGCCCCGGATGGTTTGGGGGCCCCAAGTCGAGGAAAAAGTGTATTGCTGACCATGCCGCAGTGTCCTCGAAGGAATGTATCCAAGAAAGGTTTGAGATGCGGGCAAAGCAGCCTCATTCCTCGCGGTTTTGTGGGCCCCCGGGATCAGGGCAGGGTGTGGGGTTCCAGTGCTCCCCCACTGTGCTGGCAGGGGGGCCCTGGGGGGCGTGGTGTGGCCCTTTTTCCCTTTCTTGTCTCTGGGGCCCCCAAAAAGGGGGTGGTGGTGGTGGCGGCGGGGTGGTGGTGGTGGTTGGGGTGGCGGGGGGGGTGGTGGTGGGGGGGTGGGGGGGGGTGGGTGGTGGGGGGGGGTTTCTCCCCCTCCCATTGGGGGGGGGTTTTAGGGCCTCCCCCCCCCTCAGGCGCTGTGGTGGGGGTTCCAAGCCGCCTCCGAAATGAGCAGCTTGTGGGGGAAAAATAAAAAAAAATTTTGGGGAAAGGGTTACTTTGGAAACAAAACCATAGGCCAAAATAACATGTGCACGCTTTTTTTATCAGGGTTCTGTGTATTTGTGTTTTTCATTGTTTCCCCTTGATGGAATTGCAGCAAATAAATTAAAAACATTTTTGGTCATGCCTCAAACTATATTGATTTGGGTATGTTGCCACGATTTTTTCCATTACTTACAAATTTAAAAAAATTGTTGCCCTATTACACTGTGCCTGACTTAGGCAGGCAGTATGTAGTCACTTGAAGAATATTAGTGGCCACAACTATTGTTTTGATTTTTGTGGAAACTTTATGTGGGGGAAAAGTATAGCCTGACACTTTTAGGCAAACACATTATTTTGGGTTGTTTCCATCAGATGGACACAAAAAACACAGTTGGAGGCCTTGGTTCAAAAGCACATAACCCCCATTATAGGGCAGGTGAGCAAACAGGAAAAGGAGCGCAGCTAGGGACACATGGGAAATTTTGGGTTATGGCCTACACCCTTGTTGGCCATTTATGCTAATCAGGAATGTCTTGGAAAATAAACACACCAAAAAAGATGGCTTGGGATTTAAAACGATGTAATGGACTAGAGTATGGGGTTTTTTTTCAGCAGGTCCCCCACCTTTTTTTTTTGGTGCCAAAACAAGGTGGTATGCAAATGGACAGTTTTAGTTATTCCAACGGGGCCGAACAAAAAAAACGGGAACACAAGGACAAAATGGGTTTTAAAGGCTTGGCATAAAAAGGGTGTTGCATTTAAAAAAATGGCCCTTTTAGTTTGATTTAATAAGCATTAATACGCTATTTTTTTCCCCGGGGGTTTGTAATGGGCCCCTGAGTTAACGAAAAAAAAAAGTAAAATTACATGGGGGCCCCCAAAATTTACACCATCACCTTGCAGCCCAAAAAACCCAGGGGAAAAAAAATGAACCAAATATTTGTAGTATACAGGGTATGTTCTAAAGTGTGTGAATTTTTCACAATCTGGGATGGTGTACAAAACAGTTTAGTGCAAAAGGGGTATACCCTTTTTAAAATTTTTATTTTGCTGAAAAAAACACCCACAACAAATGGTGGGAGTTTGGCCCTTATGCAAGTCGGGCCATTAGGAATGATACAACTGGGCTTTGACGGGGAAAAAGACGGGGCCCACACCTTAGGGCCATTGGAGGGAAAAAACATGGTTTTTTACAAACATGCCAACAATAATGCTAATTGTGAGGTCACGGAACATTGTTCTGACCACCCTGAGAACATTGCTTATTTTTTCCAACGCCCAATGTGACTATAAATTGTATGCCCCGGATCTTTTCCCAAAGGGGAATAGAATTTGTGTTGCACCAGGGGAGAAACAAACCCCTTGTGGGTATGTTAAACCGCACACTATTATAGAGCTTCTAGTAATTTTGCCCTCGTGGACAGGTCCTCTCCTCTTGTACCTGTATGACCTGATTGTCTTCATGGATGTTTTTTTTTGTTAACCTTATCCTCATTAAAGGGCCAGGAACCTAATGGCGCTAATTAAAAAATAAAAATAACAAAAAAATAAACAACATGCGGCAGACACATACCCCTTGGGGAAGGGCCACCCCGGGTTTGAAATGACAGCCCTTCATAGGGCAAAAAATGTCCCCCGCCAGTTTTGGGCCCCCCCCCTTTATCCTCCGGTGTTGCCGCTTAAAAGGTCGCGGGGAGCTCTCCGCCTTCATAATGTGGTAAATGTGAAAAAATTTCAAACCCCGGGGTTTGACCTCTTTAACTTTGAAACATAAAAGTTGTGTACAATCAACAATAACATTTTAATGATGTTGGTGTGAAATGTGTTAAAACAAGGCACATGGAAAGCAGTGTGGGGCATCATCAAAAGCATTCGGACATTGGCTCACGTGGGGCCCCAAAAACAAATGGGGCAGGGCACATGTAACGCTAAGAATGTAATGTGCGGGCACCCGACTCCTCATTATGGTATTTATTACACCCAACCCCCCGGCCCTTTAGAGCCAGGAGGAACAGCCCCTTTAAAATAAGGTTCTATTGGAACCATCCCAAATTGGAACCATGCAAAAGGGCTTATAACACATTTTTGGGCCCCCTATACCCCCCTATGGGGGCCCCGTTCCCCCGGGCCCTGTTCCCACTGCTGGGGTTTGAACCCCCGGGGGGCTGTAGCCCCACTTGAGGGCCCTGTAAACCATGGGGCCATTTATACCCAGTGTGGGGGACCTGTTACCCCCCGGGGGGGCGTATACCCTAATATCGGTGGTTTTTTACACATGGGGGGCCCGTATACTCTGAAAAGGGGGGCTGTATACCCGTGGGGGGATGTCTAACAGTGATACGCTGTATACAAGAATGGCGGGGGAAAAAGGTTTCCATTTTTGGGGTAAAGTAGGGGGGGGGCGGCTTATACACGGGTCGGCTTATACACGACTTATACGGTAAATGCAATTAAGTGTGAACACATTTAACTCCCCAAAATTTGGCTGCAATCTGGCCCAAAAAGATGAAACGTTGGGAAAACCCTGTGCGATCTCCCTCCAGGCCTTTTCCGCTGGACATTATCCCCAAAAAGGGGGCAGTGGGCCCAAGGGGGGGGCCGGCCTCCACCGAGCAATTTTAAATTCAGGGTTTTTGACAGGAGCCTGCTTCCTCGCTGTGATTTTGCGCGCAGCCAGGAAGTCGAGTCGGCTTATTTCCGTTTGCACAAAAAATGGGGTTTTCTGGGGAAAAAACGCTTGCCTCGCCTCCCCAAAATGCACTTTGGCCTCGGACAGCAGAAAAAAAAGTTGCCCGGGGGTTCCGACACGGCAATGCGAGCGCTTTCCCCCACCATATGCGATTTTAAATCACACTTCCCTTTTTTTTCGCTTCCCCATTCATTAACATTGGATCGAGACCGTACGGAGCGAGTCCCGGGTCGGACTCGGGGGGTCAGCGAGCGAGTAAAATGGATTCGCCCCCCCCAGAGTGGGCCCTTTGAAAATTTGGGGGTTATTTTCTGAATGGGGGGAAAAGTTCGCCTAATAAATCAGTTTACCAAACTTCCAAACCCCATTCAAATCAATGGGGGGGGAAATTAAGTGCCTAAAAAAACACAAAGAGGCCCAAAAAAATTCCAAAAAAAATTTTTTAACTGTTTTTCAGTAGAGCTTGCTGTTTTGGCCAAAAATTACTTTTTTACACTATTATTTTCAAGCTTCAGTGCCATCTTACTATGAACCTAGAATGTCACTGCTTCCCCTCCCCCGTTTTGGTTAAAAAAGAATTAGCCCTCCCTCCTTTTTTCCACTTCATTAGTTTTAAATTTTAGAACCAAATGATATCTGAATACTGTAAAATAAATAAAATTAAAAATTTTCTATGATCCTCCAATTTTAATAACAGCCCCAAAAAAAAAAAACACCCCCTGTGATTGCAGGTGAGCTTCTGCTTTACCCTTGCTA